>CM076577.1:509217596-509242596 GCA_034641835.2 Pinus albicaulis
GGTGGCTAAATATTTTTGAGCCTCCAAGGAACAAATTTTATCACTAAAAATTGTTGGCTCTTGAAGACTCCTTGTAGGCCTCATGCCTCTGTCCAAAATCCTCATTACTGTTCCTCTTAATTCTGTTGATTCCAAGTAGAAGACTGCTGAAAGACCTTCATTTTCCCCCTTCTTAAACCTTCATCTGCTCCCCTTTTTCTCCACAAAATTCCTTGTTTTCATAAATCCTCTTCTTCCATTTATGAAAATCACTTTCCCATAGTTAAAAACCCATTTTTTTTGACTATCCCGAAACCATCAAATTCCATTGAAAATTATGAAAAATTCATAAAAATACAAGTATTATGACTATGGATTTAAGCCCCTTTAGGCTAAGTCCTAAACCACTTCCCCACCATACGCTTTGGAGCTGGAGCCATTTTCCTTGGGTTAAGGCACTAATCGCATCGGAAAGAATCAAATGTACAAGTCTTCGCCATACTCCGAAGAACTCCGATTGCGATTAGCCTTGCTGCCTAAAAACCCCCGATCATATTATTTTCATGTAACCCGGAGCCTGCCCTCGGCGCTTAGACCTTATGAATATTTCATTCCCAAACCCATTTTTCTTTATAAAACCCAAAACCCGCTTATCCAAACTTTCAACTTAAAAACTTGAAGTCACGTGTTTAATATTTTAATGGGTTGATTGAAAGACCGATCGCGCATTCGCAATCGAAGAAATCAAATGGGTAGATCAAAAAGACCTGCATCAAGGTTCCGATGCGATTGGGTCTCGTATGTTAAAAGTTTCCCCCGCCCCTGTCTCATATGACTTCCCCCGAGACCAAGTGTTAAGGACCCCGGGTGCCAATCGCATCGCAATGTTTCAATCGCATGCATTTTTGTTTTACCCCCGATTGCGCTCCTCCGATTAGATCTGGACCGTCCACGTGTTCAGATCGGACGGTCCAAAACCACCCCACCTTATTTCTTCTCCCCGCTCTCCTTTGCCTGTTCTGCGCCGATCTCCACCGTTAGATATTTTTATCCGACGGCTACGCTCCTCCCCCGCCATCTGAAGCAGTTTAAACCTATTTCCACAGGATTTCTTAACTGTTTTTGTGTTTTGCAGGTGTTTTAATGGTTTTCCATTATAGAATGAAGGAGAGCCGAGGGTTGGGAAAGACGTTTCCTGTGCCTTCGAGCTATCTAAAATAACCATTCACGGGCTCTGTGTCAAATGATTTATCGATGTTTCATGAGCATTGATAACCTAAAGAGCCCTGCGCTGCCCTGCACATCGACAAGACACTGTTTTATTCAAGAGAGCAGTTAAAGAGTATCCGTTTTTGAAGACAAAGCACAGCAGATGAAGATCGAAGACAATTTTTACGGGGATTACGGCTAAGACAGTTATCAAAAGCCTAATCCCCAATCTAAAACACAGTTTAAAAGAAAACCTAAAGTGTTCATCAGACATATTGCCTCCACCACCATACTTTGAGGCAAATTGATTCCTCAACCACCGCAGTGCCACCTATTGCTTCAAAATGCTCAATCAGAGGCTGAATTTATTGAACTAAATCAGATATTTTACCTCGAAGCAGCCAAAGAAGTTATTTCTGCCTCAAAATTAATGACAGAATGTGTGCAGAGTAACCCTAACAGTACACAGAGCCTCAAATGTCAAACAAAGCTCCCTCAGAGCTTACTTCATAAGTGTAAACACAGTTAATGTAGTGATCCACCTGTAAATTTCTCCCTCGAGCCTCTCAAAGGGCCGAGAAGTCTTCATTCTGCATTAATTGTACTTGAGATCTTTTTATCAGATCTCACCTCCTCATCCTTCTATAAATACTTCAGTAGAAGATGAGTGAGGGGTTGGATTAGTTGGTTGTCAATGTAATTGCTGAAGCATTCTATGTAACTAAGCTGAAAACTCTTGACTATAAATAGTGGTTTCATCGGCTCTTGGAGCTCTGCTTGTAGCAGATAGGTTAGGTTGTGAAGAGAGATGGATTAAAACATTGGATCTGAAGATTGTAACCGGTTTGAAGCATCAATACAAGCTGATTTATGGGATCCTGGTCTATGTTGATGGTGATGTTATTCTCACTGTAACTTGTATTTTGTTTTTGTTTTCAATTTGTTTCATTTTCCACTGTAAAGAATAGTTTAAATAGGGTTAGGACCTACTGTATATCAGTAACCTTCTCTGGCTGAGAAATCTTTATCTAAATGTTTTCTTTCAACTGTGTTATTTGAAAATGATTTAATTCAGTCTAAGTACACGGATGCTGGCGTTCCCTCATCCTTTTGTCACTGCTAAATGTTATTTTTAAATGTTACTTTCAATATATGTTGTGTGAGGATGAATTGAGGAAATCAAGGTTAGCCTTGAGTCCCTTTCCTGTTTGCTCAACTATTTGATTGTTTCCCTTAGGATGTGTTAAAAGCTGACTAGTTTCCAAGTACTTATCAGATCTTAGGCCATTCTGTGTTATCTCTGTGATCGTCTTGGAAGTAACTAAGTAAAGAAGAGCTAGGAGAGGATTATGGTGAGCCCAGCCCGCTAGTTTCTACTCCAAAAGTTGCCTTCAAGTTTCCCTTTGTTTTTATATGTATTCTATTGGAAGTGTATCAAAGGCTGGATAGTTTCAAAGTACTTACCAGATCCTAGTTTGCTTCTATGTTTCTCTTAAGTGCTTGGTAAAAGGTTGGCTAGTTTGAAAGTACTTACCAGATCCTGGGCTGCTCTTTGTTCTGCATCTGTCATTTCCCTTTCTTATTGTATCATTCCATTCCATAAATCAAACTTTAAAGAGATACTTAGGCATAGATGACTTTCCCCATAGATCACTCTTGAACCTGAATGTTTCAATTAAATCCTCTTATGACTCCATAGCCCAATGGATTGAAAACTTGCCATCATCTTTCTTCTTGATCGAAGCTTACTCTTTTGCTTGCAACTTCTCACCTTTGAACCTATTTGCATATAGATCTTTCTGTCTCAGATAGCAATTATGTTCAATCATCCGAAAAGACCAAAAAAAACCCTTGGACCTCATAACTAGCCTAATATCATTACCCTAAGCTTTCAAAGACAATATCCATCTTTGTACATATTGGAGAGATCCCTCTCCGGATTCAGGAGGGCTAGATCCTAGAATCCCAAAGTTGGTTGAAATGATGTTAACTCTGTGATCGGACTTTGCCAATCTTGCTTATTATAGAGACCTAACATTTCTGGCGACTCCACTGGGGACGAGTGTTTTAATACCTCAGAAAACCCTTTATTCAAGAACACTTTGAGAGTAAAAAGTAGCCTTTTCAAGCACTGCCTAAGATAGGTAATTATGATGAAACTTGTTTGAATCAGTGACAAACTAGGTAAACCCTAGGTTTCTCTTAAGACTTCGTCTAACCTTGAAAAATCAGTTGGCTTAGCCATAAGAGTAGACTTCCTTTGTCTCGCAACCTTAGCTAAGTTTTGAAACAAAGTTAGGATATTCTTAACAACCACAAAACTGAAAAATGACTTAGAAAAACCTAAAAATATTTCAGATTGGAATTAAATAAACATGGTGGTGGACCATAAGACCTTTTACCTCTAAAAGGACCTAAACATTTCCACTTGGCGACTCCACAATCCTTAAACAGACCTTAAGACTCCACTAGGAAGAACCCTTATCATTATAGTATCATTCAAATTCAGTTAGAGGACTGTAGGATTAAAATTGTGAAAACAGATTAGTTAACCTCTCCAAGATTGTCATATTTGGTTGAACTTTTCTTGTTTATTTGGGTCTAAACAACATAGCATAGTGGCTTCTAAAAAGATTCACACTAGAGCCCATCCAGACCCTAACCCACCTGAGATAGTTGATAATCCGGAAAGTATCCTTTGGAAGTCTCCTAAGGTTAAATTATTAACTGTTTTCAGATCACCCTTGAGAGCTAATTCAGTCCCTGAAAATCTTTCAGCTCTGCAACAATCACAAGCTGACTTAGTGAATCCATTTAGGACTAGGTCATTTGATGATATAATCTAGTTAGACTCTGAGTCTTCACTTTCATCTCCTGAAACAAGTGAACATCCTGGTGGCAGAGAAACAACACCTCCTGATTTACATTTCCTTCACAATTTAGGTGCCTCTCATCCAAGATCAGCTCAGAAATCTACTGCTGTTCCATCCACTTTTGTTCACCCGTCATCCACTGTTCAAACCACTCCACTTCAACCCACACCTCCTCTTGTAAATCCACCACGTATCATGGCAGCATGGTATGCTCCCTTAGTCCTTCCTGTACCATTAGTCAATCTTCCATAGGACTATCAGTCCAAAATTCCTTTATATGATGCTAGCAATACTATAACGGCATCTCAACATGTGGACAAGATGAATGACTACTTTGACAGAAATGAAATTGATGATGATTCTGTCAAACTTAGACTATTTGCTCAAAGTTTGGGGGGAGAAGCAAGAAAATGGTTCAAAGGTTTAGCCCCCCACAGTATTAATGATCTCCAAGGCTTCCATCAAATATTCTTAAACAAATGGGAAGTAAGGAAGAATCCTCTCCAAGTCCTTGCCGACTATAACAATCTCCATAGGAACCCTGGGGAAAGTGTACAAGCTTATTGTACCAGATTTAACAGTGTGTATAATGCACTCTCCCCTGAACTCAAACCTCCTCAGGGCTCAGATTTAAACAAATTTCCTGAAGGGTTTGATCCTGACATGACATATTCATTCATAGAAAGAGTCTTTGCAACCCTGGAAGATATGCAAAGAGGTGCCCTTTCTGTGGAAGTAAACTTAATGGAGAAGAGAGCAAGGATGAAAGTTGAAAAGAGAGTATCCTTTAGAGAGGAATCCACCCCTTCTACTTCAAGCTCGAAGATGGAAAGAATGATGGAAGAAATGATGAAGAAAATGAGCATCCTGGAGAGAGCACAAGCAAGTCTAAATCAAAACACTCCTCAAAACAGAAACCAAATCCAGAATCAGAATATTAGAAGAAATCAGCCTCCAAATAGACCCCGGGAAGATGATCAACACATCACTCCTCCCTTTCATCAAAACTTTTTAAGTGAGGTTGAGCAAACAGAACAAATAACAGAGGAGGATGATATAAAATTATTTGGGGTAGATGATGATAGCTTCGAAATTCATTATGATAAAAAACAAGGCCTTTACACACCTTACGATGACAAAAGAGATGATAATGAAAATTATTATCAGAACATGGAAAACGCTGTCATAGAACCTTCAAAGGAATATGAACTCAGAAGAAAATCTAATCAACAAATCCCCAACAATAAAACCTCTGACAAACCTTCTCAAAACAGCACTGCAACCCAGTCGAAGACAATCAAACAAAAAGACAAAACAATGGCTGTTAATTCTGGTAGTGGTAAAGAGAAAGACACTCAGAATATTGAAAAGCGGAGTGCAAACATTAGCAGTACTAACACCCCGGCTAGTACTCCTGGTAAAACAACTTTTCCAACTATAGATAAAAAAAATCAGCAAGTTGTTATTGCTGATAAAGTGGCAGTAAACAAGGCTGAAATCAATGCTTTAAAGAGTCAAAACCTTTTTAGCCTGGAACAAGAAATTTCAAAGATCAAAATTTCTATTCCTTTGACTGAGTTAGCTGCCCAACATGTATATAGGTCCAAAATTTTGAAAGATTTGAACTTAGAAGATAATGAAGATTCACTCAATCTTAATGATGACCAACCAGAGCTTATTTTTGGTCCAAAGATTGAAGGAAAGTTTCAAGAAGGTCCTGTCCCTCCCTTTTACGTAAGCTTAAACATTCATGATAAAATTCTGCACAATGCTATGCATGACTCAGGCGCTTCCCATAATTTAATGCCAAAAGATGTAATGGAAAGCCTGGGTCTTGAAATTACCAGACCTTACAAAGACTTGTACTCCTTTGACTCAAGCAGAGTTAAATGTCTAGGATTGATAAAAGATCTCTGTGTTAACTTAGCCCAGATTCCAGCCAAATGTTTGGTCATGGATGTTGTCGTGGCTGATGTACCCCCAAAGTATGGAATGCTTTTATCAAGATCTTGGGGGGCTAAGTTACAGGGAACTATGCAAATGGACATGACCTATGCGACTATCCCTGTTTTTAATCAGACTAGAAGACTTTACGGGGAAACCCACATGCAGTACATAGTGACAAGTCAAGACCAGCCTCAAAACTCTCCTTTGTACGCTGTAAGCACGAGCCTTGATTCTTTTATCATGTTTAATGATGAAACACTTACAGAACAAATCATTTCAACAGAATCAATGGCTGAAACGGAGGAAGAGGAACACAACGCTGAACTGTCGAAACAGTCTATTGTGTCTAAAAATCCTAGCAAACTAAACACAAGTCTTGAACTGCAAGTCATCAATCCATTAAACTTAAAACTTGACAGTCAAGAAGACGATCCTCAACCCGATGAAAAACTTGAGGAATCAAATTATATAAAGGAGATACACCAAAATAATAAAACTGAAAATGTTCCTCTCTGGACTATGTATTTTGATGGGTCATGCACCAGAACGAATGCTGGTGTAGGTGTCTGGATCACTAACACTAAAAACAATCATACAGAATGTATTTCATGTAAATTAAACTTTCAGTGTTCCAACAACATAGCGGAGTACGAATCCCTGCTCTTAGGCTTACAATTACTGAAAAAGTTAGGTGCCAAGAGAATCAATGTATATGGCGATTCCGAATTAATCATTAGGCAAGTTAATGGGGAGTATAATGCAAATCACCCCAGACTTAGGGCCTACCGAAATGATGTCATGGATCTTTTGAAAACATTTGAGGAGTCCAACCTGACTTTTGTCCCGAGGAAAAGAAATATTGCAGCCCACAATTTAGCCTTTACTGCTAGAACCTGCCCAATACTATATGATGACACGTCTCAGATAAAATTCAGACCAGCTGTCCCGGATAATAAGAAATATTGGCAGGTGTTTGACGGAGATAAACAAATAGAAGACTTCATGCAATTCAGAAATGAATTTGAACTCCATAGTTCAGATTCAGATTATGATACAGATTGTAGTGAAGAAAATTTTCTTGGTGAAGAAGAACCGTCTCCTGAGCTTATAGACATTAACCTTCAAACTAGCAAACTTACAAACCAAACAGAATGGAGTGCAAAATCTGAAACAGAGGAATTGGAAACTCTGCGTTCTAAGGATGATAGTTTTCCCAAGGGTTTGGCCCCTCTAGAAGAATTGTTTGATTTTAACGATGTGGCCAATAAACCAAAACTGGAACCTGTAGAGACTGAAGTAGAGGAGTGCAATATAGGCAGTGAGGAAAAACCGAAAATGATCAAACTGTCCAAAACTTTGCCGGCTCACATTAAACTCAAATACATAGAGCTATTCAAAGAGTTTTCTGATGTTTTTGCGTGGAGTTATGAAGATCTTAAATCCTATGACACTGAAATAATACATCACAAAATTCCTCTTAAAGAGAACCAAAAACCATTCAAACAGAAACTGCGCAGAATAAACCATGTCCAATTCCCATTGGTTAAGAAGGAAATCATGAAGATGCACGATGCTGGTATTATTGTCCCTATTAGATATTCTGAGTGGGTATCTAATCTGGTGTCAGTTAGGAAGAAGACTGGAGAAATCAGGCTTTTTATAGACTTCAGAAATTTAAACAAAGCTTCATTGAAAGACAACTACCCTTTACCCAAGATGGATCATATTTTGCAAAGGGTGGTGGGGTCTAAAAGAATTTCTTTGCTAGATGGCTATTCGGGGTATAACCAAGTCTTAGTCCACCCTGATGATCAATTAAAGACATCGTTTACTACACCATGGGGCACTTTCATGTATGTGAAAATGCCTTTTGGTCTAATGAATGCTGGAGCAACCTTTCAGAGAGCCATGGACATAGCATTCTCGGAAGAATTGGGCTTCTTCATCATTATCTATCTAGATGATGTCATTGTGTTTTCAAAAACAGATGAAGAACATTTAGAACATTTGAGAAAAGTTTTCGAGAAGTGCAAAAGGTTTGGAATATCTTTAAACCCTAAGAAGACACTATTTGGTCTCCAAGAAGGTAAGATTCTTGGACACATTATTTCAGAAGAAGGTATAAAGATAGATCCAAAGAGGATTGAGGCTATATTGCAAATCTCTCATCCTCGAAATATCAAAGAGTTGCAGTCTTTCATTGGAAAGATAAACTTTTTGAGAAGGTTCATCCCCAACTTGGCTGAGCTCCTTAGGAATATCACAAACATGTTGAAAAAGGAGCAAGGGGTGAAATGGACCTCAGAAGCAAAGACATCCTTTGAACTGGTGAAACAAGCGTTAACCAAAACACCGGTCCTCATAAGTCCTGATTTTTCAAAAGATTTTTATATCTTCTCATTTGCATCAGAACATACCATAGCTGCTATCCTTTTACAGAAAAATCCACAAGGACAAGAGCAGCCCATTGCATTCTTTAGCAAGGCATTAAGGGATGCCCCTTTGAAGTATAACATCATGGAAAAGCAAGCTTTTGCTTTAGTTAAGGCTTTAAAGGACTTCAGAGTATACATCCTCCACTCACACATCATTTCCTTTGTCCCAAATTCAGTTGTTAAGGACATTCTAACACAGGACCCAGATGGTAAAAGAGGTAAGTGGATTGTTGTTATTCTTGAATATGATTTAGAGATTAAACCCACTAAGCTCATCAAAGGCCAAGGTCTAGCTAAGTTAATGGCATAATCAAATTGTGATCTTCTTGATATTAATATGATCGATGATTTGGATAACCAAGAAGAACTCTCAACTCCCATTGTTGAAGATCATTTTGTGAATTCTCCTTGGTATATTGATATTGTTTATGTTTTGCTTAATCTGAATACACCTCCTGGTTTATCCAAAACAAAGGCAAGATTCCTAAAGTTAAAAGCTGTAAACTATTGCATTATTGATAAATGTCTTTATTGGAAAAATGCGAGTGGTATATTGCTTAAATGTTTGCCTGAGTTTGATGCAGAAAAAATTAAGAAGGAATTCCATGAAGGAGAGTGTGGAGGCCATTTGTACTGGAAGTCAACAACCAACAAAATTTTGAGGGCTGGTTTCTATTGGCCCATTCTTTTTCCTGATGTTCATAAGATGACCACTACTTGCCATAAATGCCAATTGTTTGAGGGCAAGAGAAAATTATTACCCCTTCCTCTGCATCCAATTACTGTTGAAGATCCTTTTCAACAATGGGGACTTGACTTCATAGGAGAAATCCATCCACCTTCCTCTGCCCAGCACAAGTGGATTCTTACCGCCACAGACTATTTCACTAAGTGGATAGAAGCCGTTCCTAGTAGGCAGGCCAATGATTCGGTTATCATAAAATTCATAGAAACCAATATTCTTTCCAGATTTGGCTGTCCTACCAAGATCATCACAGATAATGCAACAGCATTTGGATCAAAGAAAATGGTGGAATTATGTCACAAGTACCAGATAACATTGGGACACTCCACAGCCTATTACCCTCAAGGTAATGGACTTGCAGAATCTTCCAACAAAAGCTTAGTGAATATAATAAAGAAACTGTTAGAGGACAACAAGAAGTCTTGGCACACAAAGCTCATCCATGCACTTTGGGTTGACAGATTAACATTGAAGAAATCCATTGGTATGTCACCCTTCCAACTTGTGTATGGTACAAATGCAATTTTTCCTAATAGCCTCGGTGTACCAGTTATGAAGTTAATTCAAGAGTTGCAGATTGAAGAAAATGACATAATCAGAAGGATAAATCAGACCATTCATCTTCAGCAAACCAGAGAGGAAGTGTATAATAAAGCATTGCAGAAGCAAGACAATATCAAGAAGATATTTGATAGAAGAACAAAGGCCAGCAGTTTCAAGGTTGGAGACAAAGTTTTAAAGTGGGACTCAAAGAGGGAAGACAAGGGAAAGCATGGTAAATTTGACAATCTATGGCTTGACCCTTACTCTATTCATTCAGTTGCTGGAAACAATGCATTCTTCTTACAAGAGCTGAATGGAACAGATTTGTTTGGGGGTCCTGTCAATGGCAGGATGCTTAAGCATTACCTTTCTTAAAACCATTTTGTGTTCTGCAGCCTTTTTATTTTTCTTTTTCCATTGTGAATATTTCATCCACCATTGCATTCAAAGTTGTGAAAAATAAAAAAAAATACAAAAACAGAGAAAAAATGAAAAGAGGGCAGAAATGAAAACAAGAAAGGCACAGCCCCATGCCAAAAAGAGAAATAAATATGAAAGTGTGCAAGCTCAAATGCCACTCCTCAAAACACACTTCTAATTTGTCAAACTGTTTAATCTTGACTAATTAGCTTTCAATTTTCTGCTGATAGGGTAGCGAATTTGATTTGCCAAACTGTTTAATCTTGGCTCATCGGTAGATAGATTAGGATAGAAATTAAGGTTCAAACAAACTCAAAATCTGAACCAAAGTTTCCAAAGAAAGATGACTCAAAACTGTTTTATTTTCTGAGTCATAAAAGAGAAAAACTGGTTCTAATTTGCCCAAAATCTGAATCAGATATCAAGGAAGAGATAGCTCACAGAAAAAAGAAAAATCAGAGCTATGAAAAGAAGAGAGAAGGCCATAATAAGAAGCTTTCAGATCTTAAGCCTTCAATTTTTGATGTTAAATTTCTGAAAAATAATAATCTATGTGCAGCTTGTTCTTATTCCATAGATCATAGCAAGTCAAACAGCTCAATCTTGACTTGACTATTTTTAAATTTTTGTTGTAGAATTTAGAGAATGAAAGTCTGTTGGACAGTTTAATCCCAACAGACAGTAGATTAGGTAGAGAAATATCTGAGCTCAACTGTTTAATCTGAGTTCAAGGAGAAATAAGGAGTAGAAATAGATTAGGTTTCCTGCTTTCAAAAGAATAAAATGTTGTGAATAGAGTTTGCCAATCCAAGTGCACTCTGATGAAGAAAAAATGTTAGATCTGTAGGATTGGGTAGGTAGAAAGCTTGTTGATGAAAGATCCATTGTTTTTCATGGCTATTAGCATTTCCAGTGCAAAAGAAGATCATTCAATCATAGAAGAGCAGCCCAATGGATGAGGCAACTAATCAGCCTCCCAGAAGATGCAAGTCTGAAATTCTTGATGCCTTCAAGAAGGCACCATCCCCAAGTGGAGCCACTGTTAGCCACCTGTAATATTTTGTTATACCAAAAGGTGGCTAAATCTTTTTGAGCCTCCAAGGAACAAATTTTATCACTAAAAATTGTTGGCTCTTGAAGACTCCTTGTAAGCCTCATGCCTCTGTCCAAAATCCTCATTACTATTCCTCTTAATTCTGTTGATTCCAAGTAGAAGACTGCTGAAAGACCTTCATTTTCCCCCTTCTTAAACCTTCATCTGCTCCCCTTTTTCTCCACAAACTTCCTTGTTTTCATAAATCCTCTTCCTCCATTTATGAAAATCAATTTCCCATAGTTAAAAACCCATTTTTTTTTACTATCCTGAAACCATCAAATTCCATTGAAAATTATGAAAAATTCATAAAAATACAAGTATTATGACTATGGATTTAAGCCCCTTTGGGCTAAGTCCTAAACCACTTCCCCACCATACGCTTTGGAGCTGGAGCCATTTGCCTTGGGTTAAGGCACTAATCGCATCGGAAAGAATCAAATGTACAAGTCTTCGCCATACTCCGAAGAACTCCGATTGCGATTAGCCTTGCTGCCTAAAAACCCCCGATCATATTATTTTCATGTAACCCGGAGCCCGCCCTCGGCGCTTAGACCTTATGAATATTTCATTCCCAAACCCATTTTTCTTTATAAAACCCAAAACCCGCTTATCCAAACTTTCAACTTAAAAACTTGAAGTCACATGTTTAATATTTTAATGGGTTGATTGAAAGACCGATCGCGCAATCGCAATCGAAGAAATCAAATGGGTAGATCAAAAAGACCCGCATCAAGGTTCCGATGCGATTGGGTCTCGTATGTTAAAAGTTTCCCCCGCCCCTGTCTCATATGACTTCCCCCGAGACCAAGTGTTAAGGACCCCGGGTGCCAATCGCATCACAATGTTTCAATCGCATGCATTTTTGTTTTACCTCCGATTGCGCTCCTCCGATTAGATCTAGACTGTCCACGTGTCCAGATCGGATGGTCCAAAACCACCCCGCCTTATTTCTTCTCCCCGCTCTCCTTTTCCTGTTCTGCGCCGATCTCCACCGTTAGATATTTTTATCCGACGGCTACGCTCCTCCCCCGCCATCTGAAGCAATTTAAACCTATTTCCGCAGGATTTCTTAACTGTTTTTGTGTTTTGCAGGTGTTTTTATGGTTTTCCATTATAGAATGAAGGAGAGCCGAGGGTTGGGAAAGACGTTTCCTGTGCCTTCGAGCTATCTAAAAGAACCATTCACGGGCTCTGTATCAAATGATTTATCGATGTTTCATGAGCATTGATAACCTAAAGAGCCCTGCGCTGCCCTGCACATCGACAAGACATTGTTTTATTCAAGAGAGCAGTTAAAGAGTATCAGTTTTTGAAGACAAAGCACAGCAGATGAAGATTGAAGACAGTTTTTACGGGGATTACGGCTAAGACAGTTATCAAAAGCCTAATCCCCAATCTAAAACACAGTTTAAAAGAAAAAAAAAACCTAAAGTGTTCATCAGACATATTGCCTCCACCGCCATACTTTGAGGCAAATTGATTCCTCAACCACCGCAGTGCCACCTATTGCTTCAAAATGCTCAATCAGAGGCTGAATTTATTGAACTAAATCAGATATTTTGCCTCGAAGCAGCCAAAGAAGTTATTTCTCCCTCAAAATTAATGACAGAATGTGTGCAGAGTAACCCTAATAGTACGCAGAGCCTCAAATGTCAAACAAAGCTCCCTCCGAGCTTACTTCATAAGTGTAAACACATTAATGCAGTTGGAACACCTGTAATGATTTCTTCGTCGAGCCTCCAAGGGCCAGGAAGACATTAATTCTGCATTAATTGTACTTGAGATATTTTTATCAGATCTCACCTCCTCATCCTTCTATAAATACTTCAGTAGAAGATGAGTGAGGGGTTGGATTAGTTGGTTGTCAATGTAATTGCTGAAGCATTCTATGTAACTGAGTTGAAAACTCTTGACTGTAAATAGTGGTTTCATCGGCTCTTGGAGCTCTGTTTGTAGCAGATAGGTTAGGTTGTCAAGAGAGATGGATTAAAACATTGGATCTGAAGATTGTAACCGGTTTGAAGCATCAATACAAGCTAATTTATGGGATCCTGGTCTATGTTGATGGTGATGTTATTCTCACTGTAACTTGTATTTTGTTTCTGTTTTCAATTTGTTTCATTTTCCACTGTAAAGAACAGTTTAAACAGGGTTAGGACCTAATGTATATCAGTAACCTTCTCTGGCTGAGAAATCTTTATCTAAATGTTTTCTTTCAACTGTGTTATTTGAAAATGATTTAATTCAGTCTAAGTACATGGATGTTGGCGTTCCCTCATCCTTTTGTCACTGCTGAATGTTATTTTTAAATGTTACTTTCAATATATGTTGTGTGAGGATGAATTAAGGAAATCAAGGTTAGCCCTGAGTCCCTTTCCTGTTTGCTCAACTATTTGATTGTTTCCCTTAGGATGTGTTAAAAGCTGACTAGTTTCGAAGTACTTATCAGATCTTAGGCGATTCTGTGTTATCTCTGTGATCGTCTTGGAAGTAACTAAGTAAAGAAGAGCTAGAAGAGGATTATGGTGAGCCCAGCCCACTAGTTTCTACTCCAAAAGTTGCCTTCAAGTTTCCCTTTGTTTTTATATGTATTCTATTGGAAGTGTATCAAAGGCTGGATAGTTTCAAAGTACTTACCAGATCCTAGTTTGCTTCTATGTTTCTCTTAAGTGCTTGGTCAAAGGTTGGCTAGTTTGAAAGTACTTACCAGATCCTGGGCTGCTCTTTGTTATGCATCTGTCATTTCCCTTTCTTATTGTATCATTCCATTACATAAATCAAACTTTAAATAGATCCTTAGGCATAGATGACTTGCCCCATAGATCACTCTTGAACCTGAATGTTTCAATTAAATCCTCTTATGAATCCATAGCCCAATGGATTGAAAACTTGCCATCATCTTTCTTCTTGATCGAAGCTTACTCTTTTGCTTGCAACTTCTCACCTTTGAACCTATTTGCATATATATCTTTCTGCCTCAGACAACAATTATGTTCAATCATCCGAAAAGACCAAACAAAACCCTTGGACCTCATAACTAGCCTAATATCATTACCCTAAGCTTTCAAAGACAATATCCATCTTTGTACATATTGGAGAGATCCCTCTTCGGATTCAGGAGGGCTAGATCCTAGAATCCAAAAGTTGGTTGAAATGATGTTAACTATGTGATCGGACTTTGCCAATCTTGCTTAGTGGTTGACAAAGAAGACAGATTTTGGTTTGAGAAAACATTCTTGAAAACGTTTTTGAGGCAGTTTGGTTTTGCAGAGAGCATCCAAAACAAGATGCCTCCTAGGAAAGATAGCAGGAGTGGCCTGCACAAGAGATTTGAGTCTGTTTCCACTGAAAAGGAACATAGTGAGGCAGGGCAGCAAGGTGAAGAAGAACATAGTGATGAAGAGTAGCGCCATGAAGAAACTCAAAACAGTGATAGATGATGAGGGCTTTGCAAGTTTGAAGGAAGGAATTTTTCTTTTAATAGTGAAGGATAATGCAGTACCAGGGAGGAGGTCTTAGGAGCTAATTCAAAAATCTTTCCTATGCGATAATTGACCTAGAACACACCTAGTCTCTAAGAGAAAAGAAGACTTGGGTTGAGGTCTTTAAATCAGTTTTCAAAGGTGTTAAAACATTGATTTCAAAGCTGCTTTGATCATCTGAAACCACAGAGAGAGACATTTATTGGAGATAGGTTTTTTTTTTGTCAAAATTATAGAGATCTCCTTACTGTGAGTGTTGAAAGAAAATTCTTGGCTGAAGCAAGGATAAAAACAATGATCGAAGGAAAGAGGTTTTTGGTGCCAAAAACACAAGGATACTTCCATTCAAAAACTACAAACATGTCTTGTTGAAGACCTCTTGGCTCAAACACAATACTGAAAAGATGACTTTAGTGATGATGAGGAACAAGGCAAAGAGTCTAAACATAACAGTGATAATGAAGAGCAAAGTGATGGGTAGTGAGGCAGTGATGAAAGGGAACATTATGGCAGCCAGCACAACAATAAGCATAACGGTGATGAAGTGCAAAACAATGAAGGGAAAGAGCATGACAATCATAAAGAAGGCATTGACAAAGACAAACAAGGCAGCCCTCAAGCAAGCCATGATGAGGGCAAGCAAATACAAAACATGGATCATGAAGGGCATTCTCCAAAGCATGTGCTAGCTGCCTCTACTAGGCAAGGGGCCATGACTTCTTCACGAAAGCTAAGAATGCCCAACAACAAAGAAGAAAACCAAGAAAAGCTCAAAATTGCCCAAAGAGGGCGCCCGGTGAGAAAAAAGGAGAGAGACACCTTTAGGCTTGGAATTTTCGCCCAAGCTTCTAGACATATTTCTAAAAAGCCTTGAGGGACTTGCTCACCAAAATTGAGTGAAATTCGACATGTTTTGGTTTTTGTCATTTTTGGGTTTTTGGCCAAAACTCATGGGCATCGCCATTTCAGTTTGGGGCGTCATCAAAGGATTAGAATGGTATCATTGGATGCCATAATTTCAAGAGCACACCCTCAACGATTTTAAGGACATTTGAAGATCATTTTCTCCCCCGAAATGGCGAAAAATGCTCGCTTTTTCTACACTCTGCCCGGTCTATCAGCAAACCTTATTTTCTGGTTTTTTACACAGGCCTATTTTTGGAGGAATTCCAGGCATCAGATTTGGAAAATTCTAGTTGCTCCAGAAATTAGACACTCATAGCTTTCAAATGAGCTATCATGAGCCTCGTTTCGATATCGGGAAGGCTGCCAAAAGTTGCTGGCAAGTCAGGGGACCTTTTGCTGATGTAATTTTTGAGTATTTTTGTAAAAATTGAACCTTTAAAAACTACTTTTTCCTCATGTGCGTTTAGCTATTTTTGCACATGAGAAGTTATGAAAAGTCAATTTATTTCCCTCTTTTAGAATTTTTTAGACATTTTATGAGATATTTGGTGCCTTGGGCTTTGCAAAGCGTCAAGGACAAGTTTAGATATTTTGAATAGGCCAATGAGAGTGCAAATTGAACTAAGAGGTTTTCCTCACTTGAGCCTATATATTCCAAAGGCTTTCATTGTAAACAAGGCTGAACTTGATGATAGAAGCAATATATGGTCATATAAGCTTTGGAAGAAATACTTGTCTAATGCTCTTGGATAGTCTCTTGGATGTTCTTGGATTCCATAACTTGGTAGAATGGTATAGTGTCTCTTTCTTTGTTTTTTTTTCTAGTTTTCATTCATGAATTCATGTTTCTTGCTTGCTATAGATCAGTAGAGAACAAATTTGAGACATGCCCTTGGAGGCACCTCAAATTTATTGTTTCTTCATAGCTTCCATGTTTTCTTCATCCTTAGTCACATTAAATAATTCTTGATTGCTCTTTAATAACTTAAGGATATTGTTTCTTATTTCATTCATGGTTTTATGCATGCTAAGTATGATTTACTGTACACCCTTCTTACTCATGGCTAGCCATAGCTCCATCCATGAAATTTCTCTTTGACTGATTAGATTGTCCTTTGTTGAACCAAGGAGGTGTTGTTCCGATCTTTCCCTTTGCCTAAGACTATGCAATCTTGTTTTCAAAGTGCCCAATGACTTGAAGTACTGTGCTTAGGCGTTCTGGCATGGTGATTTGAGTTGTTTGTCTCTCTTTAGTGTATTTCCCTAAAGTCTGATAGTCATTTCCCAAAGTTAGAGAGTTATATATCTCTATGCATGGCTTGAATGTTTATTTATATGTATTGATTATCTTATAGTTACATTTCTCATGATTAATGGTTTTCCCTACCATGTTTATGTCAGCTATTAAAATAGTTATTCTTGAAATCCTTTGTTGTTCACAAACTTGATGTCCATTTTATTCCATTTTGCCCAAAGATCCTTTCTACCTCGAATCAAATCGGCCCTTAAGCAGCCTTGTATCACCGTCTGATAGCTTTCTATAACTTTTCAACCCCATAGCCCAGTTGATTTGATTTTACCTATCTTATATCTTTGATTAGTTTCATCCCTCACAACATAAAAACTAAAACCAAAAAACCTACTTCATAACTAGCCTAAAATCAGAACACAATAAGAAAACACACAAATATCCCTTACACATATAGAGAGACCCCTCTCTGAGTCCAGGAAGGCTAGGTCCTTGGGCTCCAAAGATTTTTTTGATGTTACACTGTCATTTGGCTTGCCAATCAGCCAAATCACGGGACCCTAACAACTCACTAAAATAACATAGTCATGGACTAAAAATGTGTTGTGAGGGGTGGTATATGGTTGTCCTGATGAAAAAATTATATAAATATGCCCAGGAGCCCTCCTTACTGATCTTCCAATGGATAGGCTACCATTCCAATGAAAAACAAGCCCAGAAATGGCTCTATGTGATCCTCCTTTGTTGCACCCTGCTACACAACCCAACTCTGAACATAAACTGCATTGTAGCTGAAGGAGGTAGCTTGGCCAGAGTTCCGGAATGAGAAAATGTAGCTCAAATAACTTCTCCTTCCTTGAAGATGACGTAGGGATTCCTGATCAGGAACACCCTTGTGCTAAACATCACATCAACCCTACTAAACAGTAGAAGGAAGAAAAGTCTAAGCAGACCAATATGAAAATGATAATATAAAAAATGAATAAAAATGGTTTCTATCCCCTCCATATATAGCATGAGAGCCTCCTCACATTGGGTCCCATCCATACTTTCCACCAAGCTTATGCAAGTTGTCCTCCACTAAAACTGCGATGTCTCATCATAAAGACCACTCCTCCATGACAACGTTGTTGATTTGGTCAAAGTTGACTGAATCAACATGATCCAATCCCTGTTCACACCCAAAGGTGTTTAATTTAGATGCTTATTCTTCCTCCTTTCACATTAGGAGTGTTATTATTCCTTCTAAAGGGGTTTTATGGGTCTCCCCTCCCACTTATTCACCTACCTAGTGATAAAACCAACTATAATATTCCAATTAGATGAAGGCTAAATTTTTGGAATATTACATTTCATGGGATATTATGTGCCTTGGGCCTTGCATGGTCTCTTGGCCATAAATGATATTTATGACCATATTTGACATTTTCCTATCACATTTAGGGTTTTAATCCTCATTTTCTCCATAAATAGAGAATGAGGTCCCTATGTATTTTGTTGGCATTTGATGAGCTTGAAGAGAAATATACATGGTTTTATGAGTTTGGAGAAGAAATTGGTTTTGTGAGTTGGATGAATGGCTTGTTTAGCTTGATGATGGAGAAGTTTGGTTGCAGGATTCCAAAGACTGGTGAATGGTGACGTTTTATTACTTGTTAACGTTTTCTTGTTCTCATTTTGTTTCATTCTTCTTGGTTGCTTTAAGACAGAAAAGTGTAGGTTGAGACATGCTCTTGGAAGCACCTCAAACCTCCTGTTTTTTATAGCTTTGATGTTTTCCTCTTTTGGCCATCTTAAGGAATTATTAATTTCTCCTTAGGTCCCCAAAAAATTGTTTTTAGTTTCATGAATATTTAATATGCTAACTTACAAGTATGATTCATGGTATGCCCTTCTTATTTGAAGTTTTCAAAACCCTATGTTGAAGCCTTTCTGTGGAATATTGGTTGATTAGGTTAAGTCAAACAGGTCTCGTTTGATCTTACCATTTTTCGATGATTTTCAACTTGTTTCAGAGTTCCCAATAGCTTGAAATATGATGTTTAGGAGTTCCCTCTTCATAAATTAAGTTATTTGTTTAAATATTGTATGTTTTCCCAAAATCTGAAGGTGAATTTCTAAAGTTAGGAGTTCTAATGCTTCTATGCTTCACTGGAATGTTCATCTTATATGTTTATCAATTTGAGTACTATTCATAGATATTAATGGTTTTCCCTAAATCATGAGTTATTGCTTCAAACTATATATGTGTAAGACCTCTTAGTCTTTTCCCAAACTTAATTTTCATTACACCTCATACATCACCTTAAGGATCCATTAACCTTGCTAAATTGGCCCTGAAGTACACTCTGTTTCATCATTTAGACACTCTTGACTTCATTTGACTCCACAGCCCAATGGCTTTGACATCCTCTCACTCCTCTTATTACATTTGACTATCTTACCCATCCAAAACAATAAAAAACCCTACACCTCATAACTAGCCTAAAATCAAAACACCAGAGAAAAAAGAACACATAATTTTCACCCAATAGAGAGATCCCTCTCTGAGTCCAGGAAGGCTAGGTCCTAGGACTCCACAGCCTGGTTCCATGTTACCCTGTCATTTGGTTTTCCAATCTGCCAAATCACAGACACTAACATGGTGTAGAGGCCTTCTTGAGGCATGGAATCAGAAATATATTGGGAATCATCATCCCTATGTGGAGCCTCCATTCCCAAGCTATCATCCATAAAAGTGTCACCCTCCAACATGGAAAATCATGAAACAACTCCTCCACCTTAAGCTCCTGCAAGGAAGGTGGGTTGCATGGCTAAATTTGTGGGACTAGAATGTCCATCCCACATTGCTTCTCTCTCCATTTATGATATGTATGGGGCTAGTGCTGATCTTCGGCTGAAAAATCACGGCCTCCAAGAATGATCCAAGTCACCCCATCAATCTAAACATCCATGAAGTGCCCCTCCCAAAAACGCAAGATCTCCAAATGGTTCCTCCCATATGAAGACAATAGGTGAAGTATGTAAATCATGGTTTGCCCCTTGTTTCTCTTGAAACATGCAATATATGGAGTATGGAAAATCATACTCCCAATGGGCACCTCCAACTCTTGTGCCACTCACCCAACAAAGCTTCCCAAAAACATAAGATCATCATTAATATATGGAAGCATAAACAAATGAATGAAAGTTTCCATATGACAACCAGGAGGTGGATCATAGTTCCATACATGGAACCAGCGTAGTGCATCATTTTCCTGCCTAAAAAAAAAGTGTGACAATTGTCTTTTCAACCACTTGTTTGCTACCACAATCATCCTACAAGATGAAATCATGAAACTAACATTTGGTGCCAATAGTGCACACCCAAAATCATGTGGCATCCTCCACAAACCACAAATAGAATGGCCAACATCAATGCTGCAAATGGCCTTAAGTACATCACAATACAATATAGAAGAAGGAAACACCCTCCTTGGTACAATATGCTGATCATAAAAAATAAAGGAGTACAAGTTATAAAGCATAAATATACATCCTCTATCATGTACTTTAGTCATTGAACTGAAATGGCTCAATTGAAAGTTTTCCCTCACTCCAATTGAGTGGGGAAATGCTTGTGCCAACCTCTACATCATCTTCCAGGCTATGCATCTCCTCATATGATGATATACATCATGTTGTATGCCCTCCCAAGTGAACTCGTCCAGCAAGGAATGATATGCATCAAGGTGCATGGAAAGAAATCCCACAAGTGCTGCATGCAGATCTCTCTTCTTATGCTTGAAAATCCAAGTGAAGAAGATCATGTCATGGTAATATATGTCTCCATCCACTACTCCATCACTCTCATCTCCTACATGCCCATAAAGTGCATCATATATTAAGAGATCCTGGGAACAGTCCATCAAACAATCCAAGCTCCAAAGTGACAGTGTTGTTGGCCCATGTAATAAGGCTCCTGTCATCTCATAGCTCCATCCTTTGACATCCCACATGTCAAAGTCATCATCAAACATAATGCTGATATATGGGAAAGATCCCTCCCTAAGTGGAAGCACCTCCTCATCTTCTAAAGTTAAAGAGTATCCCCTTTGCACCATGATAGTGCCATCTCCTACTCTTGCAACAACATGCAAAGTATGGGATAAGATCAGCCCATACTCTCTCAATAACAACCAAAGAAACAATGGCTCTAGTTTCCTCCCCACACAAACATCATAAAAATCATGGATCAATGTCGTCATAGTTGATATGAAAGATATCACATCATCCCCATATCCCCAAACTTATTGCTTCCATATGATGCAATTGTCATGCCAAATTCCATCCATCCACATACCCTTTGAAATAGAATGTGTCATAGGGTGACCAAACTCTTTCAAGAGTAACCAATAGAGTCTTTCATCCTGTTGTCTAGTGTCGTAGATCTAAAAGTGGTTTCTCAACCTCTTGCTCATCCACATCACCCATCCAATCCATGGTGATTGTCTACCATCATGTCCAAAAGTGGCGTCCCTCCAATGGAGAATACCATCCTTGCAAATTAGAATTCTGTCTTTGCACTTCATGGGATATTGAAATGAAACCTCCTCAATGACAAAATTGATCCCATAAGGATCCAAATAGGTGGTAGAAAAAACTTCCCATCATGATGTGTAGGGCTCATCAAGAAGTATCCAACACAAACATGAGAGATGTTATCCATCCTAAGATGTCCTCCATCATATATCTACTCCCCCTTTGTTATACATATGGGAAGGTCATTGGAATAGTCCAACAATGGTTTGGCCCCCAACTCATCACTACTCCTAAATTACAACGTTGTTGATCTCCATGATGGTGCAGCTGCTGCCTCAAAATCAGATCCAATGTTGAACACATAGTTTTGTAATGTGTTTTTCAAGACAATACTCATCCCATCCTCCAAGAAACTACATTCCAACCTCAAAGGTTGTGTGCAACTCATCAATGATACATGGGGATGGCTGTTTTCTCCTCCTTGAATAAATCAAGGCTTCTTAGGACAGTGAAATTTTTCTACTCCAAATTAGTAATATCATTTGACCCTTGGTCATGCAATGGTACATTCCCATCGTCCTCCACATGGTGCATTGAAATAACAGAAAATAGAAACACGTGCATACCTTGGTACATCTTGGAAACATCTTGTAATGTTACAAGGTTTCCTCCTTTAGGGATGATGGCTTCTCCAACTACTGATGATGATGGCGGATCTTCTATGACGTCATCAGCACTGGTACAAGTCTCTTGTTTTTCATGCATCTCCAGAATGGTGCATGGGACTCTAGATATCAAGAGATTAAGATCACCTTGCAAAGGTACAAGTGGCCTTCCTCTTGAAATAAGTGCTCCTGCAGTAAATGGTGGTGAGGGATTCTTCCCCTCTGATTTCTTTTTGTTAAACTTCTTGATCAACCTTTGAGTAAAATCTGCATATGCAGTCACCTTTGCATGGCTCAAATGGTTGAACCACCAATTGTGTGCTTCACCTTGAAGGTGCAGCACTGCCATCTCAACAACTTCTTTCTCTACTACTGGATGTAGCAGAAAAAATGCATCCAACTTCTTTCCCCAAGCCTTTTCTGTGCATGAGGATGACCCATAAAAGGTAGACAATAGAAATCTATTGCCCTTCATTATTCTATTGCTGCAAGGTCTCCTTTCTTCTTTGAGCTAAATAAACTATGGAAGAGTTAGATTCTTCTTGATAGCTCTAGGTTGAGGCTTATATTCTGCAATATATTCACTTATAATCTCATGATCTAGGTATTAGTCACTTCTATGACTCTTATCCTTCAAAGAAAAGGCCATAGTATGTTTCTTTGGAGCTTTATGCAATACTAGATCTTCGTTTTGCTGATAGGAAGTACATGGACCTTCCTCATCTTGAAACCCTAACTTGGCTTCATTTATTCTTTGCTTGACCTCCTTGGTGAGGTACTTCTTATATTTGAAAAGAGATGAGAGAAAACTCATTCTCTCCACCATTCCGATCTTTGTCTTGAGACTCACAGGTTGAGCGAAAGATCATGCTCTGATGCCACTGTAATGTCCCAAAATGGGACTACTCAGCAATACGTGCTAAAATAACGTATTTTTTAGAAATATGCGCAATTAAAGTTAAATTAAGCTCATGGATCCCTTATATATGATATTATAGTAACTATATATGAAAGTAATTCAAAAACAAATCACTATTACATAGTTAAACAGGCCTCCCATGCCAAAAATAGCTGAAAATCATGCAAGATTAAAGATTGCAACCATGTATGAAAGTTGGAATACCATGACAGGGTTATTTTATTACCTCTACAATAGCATTAGGTTATACATCAGATCTATGGCAAGTAATTGGACAAAAATTTAGATCTATAGCATATCCATGCACTATACAAGCTCTTTTATCAATCGCCTTTGGGGTTTTCAACAATATACCATGTACAAAATGTAGATCTGAGTTTTAGGATTGCATATCTATAGAAATATTAATATCTAGAAAGTGGATATGATATGATATAATCAAGAAAATGATCTCCTCCAACATATCTCCAAAATGAAGGGAAAATCCCCAACACTCAGAAAATCATCTCTCCAAATCGTGCACTAAATCACCCTGTAGCAGCTCCTTCAGAAATAACATAGATCTAGACTTCTTCTACACTGTAGGGGATAAAATTATGTTTGCCTATAGCCAAGATATGAAATTATAGCTCAAATTCTTCAATATTGTCCTCCCAATGGATTAGAACCCTTCTCCACTGAAAATAAGTATTGAGATGGCCTAGATATGAAGATCTAGCCTCCACTTGCTACAGCTTTCCGAAACAGTCAAACCATCATATGATGTCAAAGGAATATGAAGCTTGGCCTCAAGCTAGATAGTGGAAAATATGGTGCAAGACTCTTCTCAGAGCTCCTTAAGGAAAGAGAAGTAATTCCTAAATAGGAAGACCTTGTGCTAAACAACACTCTATCTCCACTAAACAACCAGAGAAAGAAGTATGTCTAAACAAACCATAAAACCATAAAATCATAATCATAAGCTAACCCCATATGGCTGCCATCCTCCTCCTTATATATGATGTGAGCCTTCTCACCTTTGATCCCACTAATTAGGGTTTCCATCTTCATGCAATGAATCTCCCTCCAAAATTACGTTGTCTCCATTAGTCTTACTCATATTTTTACAACACTGTTTGATTTAGTAAATCTTGATTGGATCAACCTTGAATGGATATCCATACAGAGTCTTCTTCCACACTCAATGTGGCTTTATTCTATCTATCTAAACAGATCTATATTCCCACTAACTTATCTCCATTTAATGTTCTACATCCTCCATTGTAGCTTAGTTGACTTGGTCAAACTTGACTTTGTCCACATGCATTAAGCCTTGTTCACAGATGAAGGTGTTTTTATCCAGTTGTGAATATTATCCTTTCCCCATTAAGAGTGTTTTTATTTCTGCTATAAATATTTATGAGTCTCCTTACCCATTTATTCATTTAACTATGTGTTTGGAGCAAAATTAATATTCCTATTCATTGCATGCTAATGTAGTAATATTATAGAGGTCCTGCAACTGTGCGCTCCCCCTATGACTTTGGGATAGAGACATTGCATGGATCCTCATCACAGTCTTGTATGGTTATATTGTGGCAGTTGACAATATTGTACATTTGTGTTTCCCATGTTGGTACCCCAAAGGCTGCGTAAGGGCTAGATTCACCAAAAACAAAGGTATCTATATCTTGTAGAGCTTCGTCAAGCACCTTTGTTCCCCCTGTTAATCCAAATGTCCCCACAAATTCATCATTTAAATTTTCCCAGTGGTGGGTGCACTGATGTAGCTCCACATCTAGGTACCATGCAGTGGGAATTGGTCCCAAGGCATGAATAAAAAAGTGAACCCATTCTTCTGTAGTTTGGTCCCACCATTTCTCCATCTAAGTGAACAGATGTTCACGCGGGTCCCCTGGGCCAAAGAACATCTTGACGCATATGTCCACTGGAGGCTCAAAGCACAAGATCATCATATCCCGACATTCTTCCCAATATTGGAATTTCCCCTTATGCATGTCCCACCACCTTG